>JACDJE010000170.1:0-38025 GCA_016647715.1 Pavo muticus | reverse complement strand
AAAAAAAAAAAAAAGACAGTAGGAAAATCCAGGATGTAGCATCTAATTATAAGCAAGTTTTTCATTGAGGTTTACCAAGTTTGAGAAGACAGTACAAGATGATCAAGATTAGAACTCTACCTCTGCTACTTTTACCTCTATTACAGACGTTAATCCCATTAAGCTATAGACCTACTGGAAACTGCACAGCAGGGGGGCCACTAAGATAATGAAGGACTTGCTGCACATAATCTATGAAGAGAGGCTGAGAGAGCTGAGACTGGTCAACCTGGAGAGGAGGAGGCTCAAGAGGAACATTATCAATGTGTATAAATACATCAAGGGAGGGCACAAAGAGGACAGAGACAGGTTTGGTTTTTTTCCAGTGATGTCCAGTGCCGGGACCAGAATTAACAGGCACAAACTAGAACAAAAACTGTTCTGTCAAGAAGCACTTCTTTACTGTGCAGGTAACAGAGCACTGGCACAGATTACCCAGGAAGCTTGTAGAGTCTTCTCCTTGCAGATGTTCAAAATCCACTTGGACATGGTTCCCAGGCAGCCTACACTGGGTGTTCACGCTTGAGCAGGGAGTTTGGACCAGACAGCCTCTAGAGGCCCCTTCCACCCCTAACAATTCTGTAATTTGTATTCTACATTCCATGATGCCAGTGATACACAAACAAGCATATCTTCCTAATTATAAAATGGCTCTGAACATTACATTACATACATTAGACTATGCTAGGGCATTGCTTCCACAAGATTCACATACTACTTCAACATGGAATACTCCTGTCATCTCATACGGCAGGATTCACGAGCCTTAATCTTCCAGCATGAGAAAAGATCTTTTCCTATAACAGATAGGCAGAATGATACTTTAGGATGCAAAGTAAACTATTAAACGATCAGGAAATTACAAATATTACTATTGAGCAAGCGATGTAACTGTGTGCATATATCAGAATTTGTCTCACAGGACCCTGTACTCCTTAGTTTCATAGAGTGGACAGTACACAAGTCAGAGGATATGCAACGCAATTCTCTGAGTCCATTATCAACTTCAGTCTTATTCTGTATGTAACATATAAACAGTCTTCTAAATGAGAACTGCAGTCTACTACAATAACTATGTAGAGGTCTCAGTCTTAATGAACACCACAGTATTCCTCAAAAAACAAACAAACAAAAATCCTGTAATTGTTGAGGCTGGACATTAAATTGTCCAGAGAATTGTCAGAAAAACATCTTACGTTTCTGCAATATTTGATTCTTATACAGAGAAAGTCAGAGACCCTAATTCAACATCAGTGAGGATGTTTTTTTGTAACTTCACCTTTTAAATGTTACAACAGGCAAGCTTTCAGGTTCATATCAAAGAAGTACTCAAGAATGAAATTAAAATTCTCACACAACTCACTATTAATTAATTTCCACCACATACCTGTATGTTTTCTATTATCCAGAAAATATGGAAAAACATATATAGTTTTGCATGGGAAAGATAACAGAAGCCTGTGAAAGGAGAGAATATAAGTAGATAAGAGGGCATGTACTGAAATTAAGAGTAAACAGGATCACACACCTTTTAACAGCCAGCTAGAAAGCCGTGTCTGTTTTCACTGAGACATCTATGCCTGCAGTATCAGATCCATCCTACTATAGCGGAACATCTTGGATGTACCAAAGCCAGAAGTTTTGAAAATTTGCAATGATTGTTTCATCTACATATATTGCTGGGTTATTTCAAATAGACCATATATTTCTAATATAACTTGGCTTCCACAAAAACATATATTTTTAACAAAAAACTGCTGTATGGATAGATACTAATTGTGATAAGCTGAAATTAGAATAATTTTAGGCTTCTATAATCAAGCTAAGAAGTAAAAATAATAAGTTTTAGTTTTTAACCTGTTCAGGGTGATGTATTACCGTGATTTTTAAGTCCACCTTCAAAGCAGCCTAAACAAATTCTTTTTTTCTTTTTTCTTAACATGTTTTTATGACTACATACAAACTCTTGGTCAGCCAAAACAAAATGCCAAACAAATGATTTAGAGCTCACCACACAGATGTTATGCAAAATAAATTAAACCCCCAAAACGTGAGTGACAAGTTCACATTCTTCACTCTGCAGTTTGACTCAGCTCAGTAAGTCACATACATGAACATGAAGACACATTGTGATAAGGTCTGCACTTCGTTTTCGACAGTTCAAAACCTTATTGATAATTAGGCACCCTGGGGCAAGGTAGTCAATGGTTAATTGCACACGTAGCAGCAGAATGAAGTATCGCTCATCTCCAATAAAGGCTCTCATTTATTTCATCTTAATAATAACTACTTCTAGTTTTAAAATTTATTGCAAGATAGACACAAACACGGAAGCAACAGTATACAATTGTGACAGTTTTACATACACATTATATTTTATGTAGTTGAAATCTCCATATTCTATTGTGGAAGTATCTTGTTACTTTTAAACTAATTCTTTAACTAGGTCCTAAACAAAGTTTTCACCACAAGTACAAAATAACTATCAACATTACAAGCCCACTAGTGATAAGCAGCTGTACATCTACAAAGATTAAAGAATCTTTGCCTTCCATGAACCTTGTCCTTGGAAGCAGACATTATCACAGACTTTGAAGATAAAAAAAATTTCAGAAAGCTTAAAAAAAAAGAAAACAAAAAAGTAATCTAAAGAAAAGAGTTCTCTCCCACAATAGGCTAGCAAACTGTATGTGCTGATTTATCCTCAAGAGCTTACATACTTAAATGTACCTTGTACTTCTATACTCATCAGAAACTCAGGAAATAGTCTTGATAGCTAAAAGCCAACAGTCCGTTCTCTCATCTAGAATGAGACAACTACAACCACCAGTAAGAGGGCCACTGCCCTGTTAATATCAGTCATAGAGCTCTATACAATTCCTTATCTAGGCAATAATCTAATAATTAGTTTCAGAATTGTACCAAGTTCAAAATAATAAAATAAGCTTCTTTTTTTGTCTTTCATGTTTGCAACAGATGGACAATTTTTAAAAGAAGTTTGATACAACAGCTACTTTATCCAGTACTCACAGGTTTTCAAAGTTATCTCAATTATGATTTCTAGGTATGAAAACTATTAATTATGACACTACTTAAGAAATAGAATTCAGTCATGGTGCATGCTGAAACTACTAGAACTATAAAGACAACATCTGAAAAAATTGTCAGTCACGGATAAAAAGCCAGACACGGATTAAAGTCATTAACCTTTTTGTTTCTCTTCAATCTTCTTGTAAAGTATGGATTTCTCAGTAACTTAGCAGGGTCCCAACTTGCAAGAATGGAAGAAAACCAAATGCATCCAGCAGCACCTACAAACACAATGACCACCACTTAGTACTTAATAAAGAACATACTTTTAAATAGCAGACCAAGAATAGAAAATATAATAATAAAAAAGAAAATACTACAAGCAGATAAGTATATATAATCACGTTACACTTATGAAAAGGACTCCTAAGAAACCTGTTCATGTCACTTTTGAGTCACTTACCTTTTCATACATGTCTCAAAGAGCAGGTGGGAGAGTGTTTATGATTAAGCAAATTCTGCTGTCTTGTACCTAGAGCAGTAGGTCTTGATTTTCAGAGACCACGCAGTCCTGTTTTCTTTTCAGAATGTCTAAGATTTGCAATAACTCAAGACTAAAGGTAGTATGACACACTAGCAGTTACAAAGACAACTGAATCCTTTGACAAACAGCAGTCAACACCTTATTTTTCCCCCCTTGTGCTACACCCTTTTGTTCTACCACACCCCCACTGTTCTCTGTCCTCCATGGCTGTCACTAGCTCCTGCAGTTGTGCATGCTGGTGGCCACACCCTAGCTGCATGTCATCATATCTAACTCCTTACGTGTACCCAACTCTCCTCCTTATCCCTGCCTCATTGCTTTAGACATCCCTGTGGTTTGTGATTCAAATTGCTGATCTGAATTGTTTTATTATAAAAGGGAAAATTCATTAGGAATTTTTTCCTTTGTTCAGAGACTGAAGTACAAGTTATTTTACTAATTTGTTTTTTTTTTCTTTTGAGGGGACTGACTTTTTTTCCTGTGTTTTCTTCAGCAACTTCCAAATTTAAGTGGGTAGGTCAGGACAGTAAATCCATTAGCAATTTATGTTCCCTTCTGCTAGAGTTACTAAAAGGAAAAAAATACAAGTATGAAGGTCAGACTCAGTAGAGTCTGAAGCTAAAAGGCAGTATAAAGCAGGAATGTGTTCTATATGGATAGAATTACTTTAGTTCCTAATTACTATTGCTTACACTGAGACTCTTAAAAACCATATTGGAAATAAGTCTTTGAGGGGGAGGTTATTGTTGTTTTTGCTGTTCATTTTGTTTCTAATTTAGGACTGAAATCAAAATATAGTGTTGTAACTGAATATTTAAAAAATACTGAATGTAACTTTGCTTTTTTTATTTTGTATCTCTACGTGATGATTTTCCTGGGAAACTTTATTTTCAAGATTACTTAATGTTTTCTGATACCTGCAGTAAAAAAAAAAAAAAAAAGTTCAGAAGATGGCCCTAGTCTATACATAGTATTTTAGCTGTATTTCTTCAAGTACCTGTACTGCTTAGCAGTGTTACTCATATCAGAACCAAACAGTGGATACTGACTTGAGTGTGGTTACATCTGTGCAGTCTCTCCTTTCAGAACAGATAGGGAAGCTTTCCTTTTTCCTCTGAGTTTTTATGTGGCCCAAGTACTATAAATGTAACAAATGCAGTACTGTAATTAACTCTCTGGTTGACAAGGAAGTAAGAGGCACAGTGCTGTTTGGCTGACAAAATGACCAGACGATGATCTATTGGTATAAGTGCAGTGTGCAGGACAGCAAAGATTCAGTGTAATGTAAGGATAAGGCAAGATTAATGTGTTACAGTATTTAGACAGACAGACACTGTTTGTCACTGTAAGACTGACTGATGATGTTCAAAACAAAAACATTCTATATCTATCCTGTTTTTATCAGAATATCAAGTAGTCCATGAGATGGAAAGCAATTGCATGTGGACCTGATAGAAGAAGCAAGTTTCCATACGTACATTTTAATCTTAGTTTAACAGAGATTTTGAAAAGAAATAAAAACAAGGACATTCAAAGATTAACTGTAAAATCTATTTATACAATAAATGTGAGGAGATGCATTCAGAGCTAATGACATAATTTCTCATCTGACATAACTTCCTGTATTTTTTTCATTGTTCCTAAACATACTAACATATCAATGCTCTAGAGCGAACCCTAACATCTGTGTGACCTCCTCAGTTGTGCTGACATCAAGTTTTTCTATTTATTTTCCCTGGCTTAACAGGTGCATGAAAAGAAATTCAAGGAGGAAACGTGCATTTAAATTGCATAAAACTTTGCCTGAAAAAAAAAACATTAAGCAAACACAAATGCATACTGAGCAGGTAGACAGTGGGTCAAATGGTCTTGTAAAATTTTAAGACTCCCTGAGAAGGAGGGATGGATAGTACTGAGAACAAAGACTTTAATTCATCTTTTGTTTTGTTTTATTACTGTTCTACACATATCTCTTTCAATATTCTGGGAAAATCATTATGTCTGCTGTTTGTAATATTTGCTACTCCACATGAAAGACATTCTCTATCTTTACAGGTAGGTTCCAGTGTCAGCCTTCTGTTAGATTGCTTCTTATCAGGCTAGTGCTCTGTATTAAAAAAAAAAAAAAAAAAATCCCACTCAACACTTCATGCCACTGATCTCCTCAGAAGAAATTTTTAAGGGGATGCTGGATGTTTTGGCACTGAATAACTTCATTCATAGCGGTAGCTGAAGAAGTTCAAAGTTCTTTTGCTGAGTGTAAGCTCCTTAGACACTTTTTGACTGAAAGAGCTCTCCATTAGTGCTTAATCTGTGGGCGTTGAATATTGGAGGACAAAAATTAACCCAGTTTATGAAAAAAAATTCTGTTGGTACTAGTGAAATTATTTTCTACCGAATAGTTCTCTATGATATTAGTATGCAGGACTTGCCTTCTAATAAGGCTATGTTCTCTCTGCTTTCTATTTTTTTAAAGTAATTTTATTTGTTGCTAGCAGCCTTTGTCAAATTTCTCTAAATATTCATATAAGATGTTGCATGGCCTTTTATATTATGCTGCTGCCTTGGGGGAAAAGAGTATATTCCATAGCATAGTTAGGTTCTAATATGTATGTGCTTATGTTGTTTTCTCTTGTGATAAGACATTAACAGTGAAGCATTTTCACTGACAAAAAATAAAGATAAGAAGTTGTGGAAGTAGGAAACAACTACAGGGTGGGGGCTATTATGAAAATTCCTTAACAAATTCAGTATCTCTAGCATTTCAAGGCTACAGTAAAATCTCACAAAGTCTTAACGTTTTACAGCACTTTGACATTTTGTTGCCGATGTCATCTTGTATATTCTGACAAATAAAACCCTTTGCAACATCTATAAGTGTTTTCAGGCTAACTGTAATACAGAGCAATAGGATGCATGTTTCCAACATTTACAGTAAAAAAATTTCAAACGTACGCATTCCAACTAAAATTTATTTGCGGTCTTTCTAAGGTCACTGTTCTTTCTCAGGCCTAACATTAATTTGAAAGTTACTGGTTTTTTTTTTAATTATTACTTTTGTGTTGTTTTTTTTTTCACGTGCAGTTGTGCTCTGAATAATCCCTATCAGCATTAATGTCGTGTAAGAAAGTCCATTCAGTGGCGCCAAGCACAAGAAGTTCAACATCTTGGGCACAGACTGTAACAATTTGGGTGCCAGTCCCACCTGGCAGACAGATTCTTTTAAAAGAAAAAATTACAGAGCAGCCTGTGAAGAAGCCAGTGCTGTTGCATGCTCTGAGAATTTGTACTGCAGTAGGAGACTGAAGAGAAGAGAAACTTGAGCAAAGTCCCTGGACTACACTTTCCTAAGACCTATAGCTGTTTTGGTTAAAATGAGATAACTGATAGTCTTAAACTTCTGCATGCATAAAACGCAGAGCTATGCGCACGTATTTTTATATAAAGAACTTACAAATATTTTACAGGATAATATCCATATCCTTCTATACTTTGTGCAAATTAATTGCTATTTGATGGAACAAAACATGTCTGTTGAAACGCTAGTATCTTCTTTTTAACTATGTCAGTCTCCTTGCAACTCATTCTGTATTTGTGGCCACCAACAACAACCTGTTTTCTCAGAGATATGGCTAAGATTAAGTGCGATGCAGTTTTTAACCCAGTGAATTAAGATACAGGATTGGAAAAATAATTTAATTAGATACGTTGAAAATAACATGGTATCAATTCCTTGACTACCATCGTTAAGATTATTAAAAAATATATTCTGTTGCATTCAGTTATTTGGACTACACACAGGTGATAGCTTTTAAGCTCTTTGACTTCATTCTCATTTCAGTGCATTTACAAAGTGCACTGCTATGTAATGCCATTATAAATAAGGAAAGTGCAAGGAACTTTAGACTCTGCTGTTACTGAAAACAGTACTGGTATAAACAATTTATGGCACTGTTAAAAGCATGTTACTATTTCAAACCGGAATGTTAACAGTAGCTCCCTGGTACCCTGAGTTGCTAATTCTACTCTGAAATTAATTGGACTTCTCAGCATTCTATTATTTGTGGAGTAATAGACACAGGCATCAAGTTTCTCATTGTTTTTTATGCCATTTTTACATATTTTATCTAGTTTTAAAACAAAATTGAGATTTTTTTATTTTCCAATACTTAAGCATCTGTTTTTTCATATATGCGACTATGATTTTTGTTAGAAACTTTTAGTTCTGCTTTATGTGTCTCTTTGCTTCACCAATATATATATATATATAGATATATATGTGTATATATATATATAATGGATACTACATCCAAGCTGCCATATCACTTTGCCTGATTATGTATAAATATTCAAAGACCAGCTATAAACATATGCTGCCAGAGCAGAGGGGTTTTTTTAAAAGAAAATTATTCTACTTCTGCATGTAACATAATCAGGAAGTGGTGGATGATGTTCATTTTTCAGTTACTAGCTTACTAGCTACCTTCACCTATAAAACTTGATTGGTACAGAATTTTGCTTATTATCATTTATGTTAAATTTGTCAACTACCTGACATTTACATCTCAATTGAATTTGTTCCCCCTGTTAAAATTTCTTTAAAAAATGATAACTCCACAGTTTGGTCACAGTCTACTTACAGATATGCAGAGATCATAGTGTGTCTTTTTACCTAGCTTTAACTTTCTATCCCTACAGAAGGCAATCTTTTAAGAGTAAGGTTCAAAGGGCTAGTAAGCAAGCTTACTCATTTACCCACAAAAATATCCCACTGATATGCACAGATGCTCTCATGCTATGCATAGAATCATAGAATCACAAGGTTGGAAAGGACCTACAAGATCATCTAGTCCAACCGTCCTCCCACCACCGTTACTACCACAAGCTACTAATCCATATCTCGTAGCACCTCATCCAGACACCTCTTGAACACTGCCAGGGACGGTGACTCCACCACCTCCCTGGGCAGGCCATTCCAGTGCCTGACCACTCTCTGAGAGAAGAAGTTTTTCCTTGTCTAATCTAAACCTCCTCTGGTACAACTTGTGGCCATTTCCTCGGGTCCTGTTTGTTGCCTGGGAAAAGAAACCAAACCCCTTCTCATCACAACCTCCCTTCAGGAAGTTATAGAGTGCAATGAGGTCTCCCCTGAGCCTCCTCTCCTCCAGATTAACAATCCCAGCTCCCTCAGCCGCTCCTCATAAGACTTGTGCTCCAGACCCCTCACCAGTTTCATTGCCCTTCTCTGGACATGTTCCAGCACCTCAATGTTTTTCTTGTAGTGAAGGGCCCAAATGTTTGATGTTTCCAAGGATTCAAAGTTAAAACTTCTTGGCTGACAAAAGAAAGTGGGTATCTGTGTTTAAACAACCTGCAGCATCTCTGTAAAAATAATTTCATTTCTGTCTGGCAAAGTAAAGTTCAAGTTAATTAGTTGATTAATTTCACTTCTACTGCCAGCATCTTTTTCAGGGTGATGGCAGTGTTCTCTGATCGCAACAATGTAATATCTGTTATGAAGACACAAATTCTCAACTTCCTTATCGCTGCTGCCAGTATGCATAAATAAAAATAATATATTACTGCTCTGGTATGTATTCAGCTCATCTATGACTCTTATATTATGTTCCCCCTTGAACTTGCTTCACGACTTCTTCACTCAGGTATGATAAATGATGTCAGATGTTACACTTTGCTTAAAGATAGCAGCAATAACAATCATTTCGAAAGCTGAGAAGTTATTCAGCTTTCAGACTTTGAAATAATCTGCTTAGTTCGATATTTCTATGCACAGCTCTATATATTGCTTGTAAATTAATATTAAAATATCTAATATCCCAGAACTGATTTACTGATATAAATCAAAGTGTGACCCTTATCAGTCATAAATGCTGTATTTATTTATTTATTTTTTAATTATAGATTGGTTGATCTTTGTAATTAAGAACCAGAGAACAGTTTGCTACATCAATGCTTAGTCCCTGGGATAACAGTAGGACAGCAAAATAGAAGATCAGAAATTCTCCACACTAGGTGAATCTTCTCACTTCAGAAACCGAAGACCAGGTGTTTGATGGTAAGATCTTACCAAGAATAGGCAATGTGGGACTTCATATGGCCTTGCAGAGGGGTTCCAGAGTGTATGTTCCTTTTTCGTTTTCTTTTTTTTTTTTTTTTTTCAGAGGGAAAATACTTCAGAGGAAAGGGCACAGAATTTTAATTCTGCTATATTTAGAGGACATTTAGTTTCCCTCAATTAAGACATTGAGGGAAACAGCAAACTGATATGACACTTGTTGATAGCATAACATTGAAAAAGGTATGGGTTATTGGATTGAGGATGCATAAATGAAATTTCTCCTTAAGCCCTTTATTCTTCTGTGCAAGGTCTTTTATCAATCTATTCACTAATTGCACACTAGAGAATAAAATGACTTTCTGCTTGTTTCCTTTTCCACACAGCAAAAACTTAAACAGAGATAAAAATATAAAACAGTCTCCCAGTCAGACCAGAAACACCAGGGGATGTTTTGCATACTTTTGGACCACAGCAGAGGCAGAGTACCCTCAAGATGTTATTTAAGGGGCAGCCCTAGAAGATGATGTGTGTTACACATCATTTACATTTTCTTCAGGTTGCTTTGTGCTGCTGAGTCACTGCAAAGAGACAGGAAAATTATATCTGAGAAATCCCCTCCTGTGAAGTGAGACACTGAAGACAGAGAAGAACATATAAATATAGACTAAAGCCAATCCTTTGCTATAACCTGTGTGTGAGACTGTTCTCCAAGTGCAATTGAGTGTAGTTGGCTTTTTAATGCCTTGAAAGACCAAAATTTCAGCTGAGGACATCCAACAGATGTTACATAGAGTTCTGAGCAAGAAAACAGTGTACTTATGGAATAGTAAGCATGAGCCATCTGAATTGAATTGAAGGTTACCCTCACCTAAGAGAGGGACAGCACCGTTATTTTCCCAATTTATTTAATTTTTTATTTTTTTCTTGTCACAAGTCTGTACATCTTTTCAGTCAAGATATTCCAGCTCTAGAAATGGCTTCACATCTGGGATTCACTATAGTTTAATCAGACACACCGTAAACTACTCTCCAGTAGGTTAAATCTGATTCCTCAGGTGAATTTCTAATCTAGATTCTAACCACGCACATGTTGGCAAAGCAGACGAGAATTATCTCATGACATTGGAATTTACTGCTATTCTGTCTTCAGCAGCTTTCCTTTCATGTGGTGAGAGAAGACAATGTTGCCAAGGGCTAACACAACAAATGCTTCCTTCTAAGATCATCTAAAATCATTTTGACTTTTTTTCCACTGGACAATGGGTAAAAATATATAACTATGGAATAAACAAGGAAATATAAATTATTTTAAAATGTTTGCCATTTATATCACTTGTTTATCCAGTTCATAATATTCTGTGCATTTCACTGCATCATGAATTCCTCATTCATACAATTATTCTTTTTCCTTTTAACATTTTTCTTCCTTGCTGGGTTGCTGTGTTCTTTTCTCTAAGAAATGGCTGTTATCGCTGTTAGATAATAGAAAAACTGGCAATGTTTGTTTTGCTTTTGATCACAGTTGCTACTGCATCCTATTACTGTTTTTCTTTTTCCAGGCAGTGAACACCACATGGGTTTCATTTTCTAATCCAGAAAAAAGATGCTGCAGCCAAATTAGTTTGGATTAGAAACACTGAGATTTCCTTTTTCATCACTGTCTCCACACATAGCAGAGACAGATACTTCACATAACGTTGAGAACAGATTTATTTACGTAACTGTGTAACAGGCCTAATTAGTTTTATCCATGCAATTACAGAAACAGAACAACATTCTCAAAGCTTAAATATATGCTTTCTACTTAATACAGATCCACTTGAAATCCCTCCCATCTTATTCATACATATTTCCAAGTGTGTTTACTTCAACTACTTCAATAGTTCTTCAGAAGCCATAAATTACTTAAGTTAATTATAAACAAACTGGCACACTTAATGGGTCTTACTAATAACGTATCTCAGGTATGTGAATGATATCCAGCTACTAGCAGTGATGCAGTTCACTTAATGATGACAAACACTAGAACCCTCTTAGTACCAAAAGGCATGTCAGTATGCTTAGAAAAGAAAATAATGTACCTACAGTATAGAAACAAAGCACATGTGCACTGTGTTCAGATAAACTGATGTGGTCACTTAAGTGTAAGCAACTAACTCTGAACTTACATTAAGAGAGAAAGATCTCACATGATACAAGCAATCTGTTTATCAACTTATCTAGACAGTTTTACATGGTCATTTACACATTCTCTCTATGCGAGTTAGACAACTTCATGGGAGATAAATATATCCAAGGTCCATTTTTTTCAGTGTGGTTTGATAGCATGGCCTTATGAGTGGTAGAATTCAGAAGCTTCAAAGAACACTCCTGACTTTCATTCATACTACTAAAAACTATATGGTGTCATATTCAGGGTCACTACAAATACCAAGCAGAGGCATGTTGACATCATTCAGCTATGAAAAAATACTGAAGGGAGATATGGTACAACAATTCATGTATTTCTTCAACATTTTGAGACTAACTTCATTTTGCAAAGATTTGATGCTGTGTCTCCCTTTAGTTCAGCAGCTAAAACCATTACAAAGAAGAAATCTGGGCTCAGTGTCTCTGAAGAGCATTTAAAATCACTTAAACTTTTTCTCCAGCAAAGGTATTAAAATTTAACCACACCATTTGGAAGGCAGGCAAAGGGGCAAATACAGATATGCTCTCATAATCAATCTCATAATCAGTTGACTTCGCCTGTAACTGATCATCCTTATGTATTTACAAAGGAATAAAGATCAACAATGTTATTCTGCACTATGTACCACACAACCACACAGTGTGTGAAGTTCCCCACCTAGAAACAATGTGCAAAAGAAAATGCCTTGAGAATTTTCTTTCACAGTACCCCTGCTAGAACAAACCCCAAGCTGGAGCAGTCTACCAGGGCCTCCCCCCACTAAAATACCTGTTAAGCTGTAATTTCCTTTTGCAAATGGAAGTCCCAGAAATAATATAAACTGTTTACAGCTGCCTTGCATCCTGAACATATTTTGTTGCGCTAACAAAATCTACTGCAGTTGCAGAAGCTTTACACCACTATTAATTTTTCTTGCATTTTCTGTCTTGAGAGAGCTGAATAGGTGACCCAGCAGATGTTATCCACCTTTAATTTCTCTATTTGTATATCTCACTGGATACATTAGTATAAAGACTGCTATGGGTTAGGTCTACCTTGAATATTTCTGCCCTATAACAGCATTATAGGTCTAACATTTCTCTCTCCAAAGTAACTCCAGAGAAGAGTTTTCTAAAATGTCCACGTCTAAGTTTCATTGACAAAGGTAATATATTTAGAGGCTCAAGAGCCCATGGGTTCTGATATGTAAAGGTCTGTCCAATTTTTTAACCTGATTAAAACACATTTAGCATTTTCTCCACTTGGAACATGTACAAAAATTTCACCCTGTCTCAGCATCTTTAAAAGTCAAGTTCATTATCGGGCTCAGAGATTTCCTGTCAAAGCCGGATGTGAGACATGTACATTCATCCTTATTCTCACCTGTTTCCAGTTCAGAAAATTTCAAGGTTTCTGGCAGATGAGAGTGTTAACCTGTCTTAGCGCTTCACTATCAGTTATCAAACTAATAGTTCACACAGTTATCTGCACTTCATATTTTGCGTGCTCAGGTCTTGAGATAGAGTTTCAGTGCACTGATTTATTTCTTTGTTACAGTACAGATAGTGCTGTTTATTAATGAAGTCCATATGAATAATAACTGTTCTCCTTGTCTTTCTTAAATCACAGACGTGACCCAGAACCTCTCTTATTTTATCCTAAGAATAGAAACATTTTTTTACTTTAAAAGTACTAACACTGCACTACTAAACAACATTTTCTTATATTATCTTATTTGAATCCAAAAGTTAAGCTCTAGGTCTAGTCATGTCATATAGGTGAACAATACGAAACCATCCTTTATTTAAAAAATAAAAATAAAAATAATTCTCTGGTCCTCTTCTACTTTGCTTTGATTCCATGTTGCTTTTGCCTAACCTACTTCACAGGAAGATTTATTCTGCTTCTCATGAACTGTGCTGTTCTCTGTCATCTCATGGGATTCAGCTGACCCATACCAACTGTTACATCAACAGAATTCCCTATAAATAAGGGAGCCTGTATGTCAAAGGAAGCACAAATTATCTCGGTAGTGCTGAAGAGATACAGCACTGGTATGACCCTATTGAGAAAATCTTGTGTTTTCTTCACTTAAATATAATCTGGGATGAGCTGAAGAGTAGCCAGACCTCCCACTTTCTACCATCAACAGGGAACTGTTGACAATTTTTTAAAAAAAGTTAGGCACTTCTAATATAAAGCAAATCCCCTAAATATTTAACAAGTTAACTTCATTAAAACATACCTATAAATATTTCAGCTTCTAATCATCTCTACCTTCTTTGTCTACATGAAAAGAAATGTTTTCTGCTTTGTATCATCAGCACTGCCATCAGCACATACCTGTGAGCCACACAGCTTTAAATCACTGGGACTGCAACAGGAAATCATTCATGAAAACAGCGACCTTCCCATAATTTGTTTGTATGTGTAGTGAGGAAGAAATCCTCTCAGGCACGAAAGCAACCTGCAAGAAAGGTGTTTGATATAAGGTGTAGATTTAAACAAGAAACAAGATTCAGTTCACTATCTATGCATAGTTCCAAATTTAGGGATTCAAGGGTATGACAAGATCTGCATTGTAGGTAATGCAGATCATCTAATGTCTCCACTTAGTCTCAATGCACTGCACAATACTAGAACCTCCATCAATTATGCCAAAGACTATTCAGAGGAATATTTAAAATAGGTGTTATTTCCCTTTTATGTATTTTGATATAAGCCAAAGAGCCTTCTGCAGAATATCTTGAGTAGTATTAATCTCTAACACAAACTTTTCACTGAGAGCTTTTTTGAATTGTTATGAAATTCTAAATCTACCACAATAATATACAGCTGCATTTACTACAAAAGAAAAATATCATATGATTGTGATCATTAGAAGCCATCGCCAAACAGTTCAATTAAAATTTAGGCAACAAAAATGTTATTGTTTTTTAATGAGCAACCAAGATGCAGATTCTACACTTCAAAAATCTTCCAGAGCTTGGTATCTGGCTCATACAACTGCCAAGTTTGCTTTCTAAGTAGCAACACCAACAGAGAAAGCAGTTGAAAGAGAGTCCTATTTACATTTTTCAGCATAATAAAGAATAGGCACTTCAAATGTTCTATTTAGGCAGCTGTATTTGAGGCTGCAGTAATACCACAGTAGCTTTTTTCTAACCCTTAAGTAATGTCCTAAAAATACCAGCTATTTTCTGTTCATATGTGCACAAGGTAAGAACTTAGAATGCATGTTAAAAATTTATAAGGCAATATAACTGTTGTTAGCTCCTCTGACAGTACAGAGACCAAAATATTATTGAACAGCTAGAGATATCAAACATTGAAGCAGTGGATTATAACTCCACTGGTCATCTAAGATTTTTCTAAAGGGACTATGATTTTATCGTCACTGGCAATTCTGGAATGAAATGGATCTTTAGAGACAAGTGACTTTCTCATCTCTTCCTTACCTCCACACTATTTCAAGTGATGATAATAATCAAGTGATGACCAAGACACAATTTATTTTTTAAATCTGTGGACAGTGAAGTTCAAACTACAAATTTCATAAAAATCAGGCCGCAAGCCTTCTCAACACAGAGACCAACTATTTATACTTTTACATATGTGCATTTATTAAATAAAAGACCTTCATTAGCTGTAATAATTTAAAAACCTGGATATCAGATTAGGATCTGGAGTCTCCTGCTTTTGGACCCAATTCCTTCATTATTATCACAACTGAATTGAAAAATATCACTATGAACACTACAGTGTTGGTAAAGAGCCAATAAAAAGAGGCAATCAGCACCTTCAAACAGTACAAAAAAGGACAAATACGTCTGATGACAGGTAGTGTTATGCATAGCCCATGATATACAATTCGAGTTTTCCAATGTAATATTGTAAGTGTTTTCTTTACGCTTATTATCTACATGAAATCTGAAATTACTTATGTCATTCATAGATTTCAAGTTTTACACTGAGGGCATATAGGAATACTTTCTATCTTCTCATCAGGTAAGTTCTGAGAACCCGGCCATAAGTTAAATGCTTGGGCAGCTTTATAAGGAACCACATTCATGTAACAATGGGCATTTTGCGTTGCATGATTTTGTTCAGTGGATTGCTGATTTATGAAAAAAAACCAATTCTTCTTGACAGTAGAGGTAATAGCATCTTAGTCAACGTTTTTACAAATCTTCTTCCATCAAACCAAAAGTGCACACTGAGAAAAGGGTTTCCAGTCCACTCAATTGGCATGAAAATGTCCTCATACTTCACAGAAGTTTTTGATGGTGGAAGTTCACATTTTATTATGCTGAGAGTGTTTGAGATTTTATACTAAATATTTGATCATATGAGACATAAGATGTTTAAAGCACTTTACTGAGAGTGTGCATTAAAAAAAGCTTTCCATCCAGAAATCATTTATGACTGTCCATTTATGACTTAGTTTCTTCTAGAATTCCTTAACCTTAGCATACTTTCTCAATAATTTATTTCCTTTTGTTTTTCTGTTGAAGAGACGGCATGACCCTAACGAAAAAAAGATTCTCAGGTATGCCATCAGAACAGGCTATTCCACTCATAGTAAACACTATTCATTCCCTAGTCTTACTCAGATGACAGTTTAATTACTAAATAGTTTTTCCTTTCTCTGTTACTGTGTACAGAAGAGATTTGGGGCTTTACTTCTTCATAAACAGGATGTTCAAAAGAAATGGAGTAGGTTCGGTGACTACAGGTTCTACCTTTTGGCAATGTCATTTTTCCTACGTTGATCTACAAGCAGATGAAACGCACAGGATCTCTAACAGATTGAAAGCTAAGGATTGGTTCCGGTTGTCCACTTGAGACTGCAGAATGGACCATCAGATCTCAAGATCTCCTCTGCACCTTGTTTCTGTAGCCTAGTATCAGTCATATAAGTCATTTTAGACTGTATGCTTGTATTCCTGAGCAAAGATGAAGAATTATGAAGTAATCATTTCAACTGGCACTTGGGAAGTCCAGATAAGCAAACTACATTATTTTTCTCACCTCTGCTCATTAACAATGCTTAAAACCCAATGCTCTCTTCCAATTCTGTTACCTTTTCTTAGATTAAACCATTTATAGAACCTCTTCATGAAGGGCTGCTCTCCCCTTCTCTCTTGCTTCATAACTTTCAATAGCTTTGCCAAGGAAATGATGAGCAAGATCCCTGCTTTGCTTTTTTAATTTAATGGAATAAAAGCCATGGTAGTTCCATAGTTTTCTACTGGTCATCTGGTGACATAAAGTACTAATTACTAGGACAATATTAAAAATTAACAAAAGGAAATACTTAGAAATGATTTTGTTTGATTAAAAAGGCTATCAGAAGAATGCAGATTAAATGTTTGCTTAAAAACTTACTGAAATTCAAGTTATTACACTGTGAATAATAGCCAAAAGAAAAAAGTAATAAATGTGAATATTTTTGAATCCACCAATGTAAGCTGATCTGTTCAGAGATGCAACATTCTCAGATATTAATCACCTGTGCAGACAAAAACAGTCAATCATTCACTTGTCTTTTGGCTACCTTTTGTGTCATGACAGCATCAGTTCATGCATTTCTGGCATCTCAGCTCTTTCTGGAGCTTGGAGTCTAGCAGCAAGAAAGAAGTCGCTGCCCCTTGGTCTACAGCCTCCTGTTATGACCCTTCACCATCACGCAGTCCTACAGGGCAGAATTGTATGACACACTCGGTGATCTACTGTGCAGTGCTTCAACTTAAAAAAGTTGAAGTTTGTCTTCTACCTGGTAAAATTGTTTTTATCATAAAAAAATAAAGAAAGAGTTACCAAATAACAGATTCTAGTCACATCTCACCAAGTATTTCTTAGGAAGGCAGGGTCTCAAAGAAAGTCTTTTATTTAACTGTTGTACTTGTGCCTCAGAGGGATGAGGCAACATTCAATCTAAACCTGCCCTAAAACTGTCTCCCTTTCTCCCTCGGGTCTACTTCTTGTTAGATACTTGCACAGTTCACAGCCTGGCACTGTGCCACAGCACTTCTCACAAAACAGCAATACCTCCAATGTCTGAACAATGTCATATGAAGGTCAAGAAATTGCTGAAGCCTGAACACAATCACTCATTTACTCTTATAAACACAATTTTCTTTTAATAGATGATGGTAGTTTTGTAGACACATCCATGCAGCTCTACATTAAACATGCTTAAACTCAAGTTTCTTCCCTCAAACACTGTCAGTTACTCAAAATATTGTAGCATATAGACACTAAACCATGATGAAAAAGCAAAGAGAATAGAGTACAACTACACAGCATGCAACTGTGTAGAATAACAACAGTCTGAATCTTAGAAACTCTCCAGTAAGAGTATTAAAAGATTATTTTGGAAAAGTATGTTGCCCTGGTTTTGGCTTGGATAGAGCTAGTTTTCTTCCCTGCAGCTGGTATGGTGCTATGTTTTGGACTTAGGATGAGAACAACATTGATAGCACATCAGTGTTTTTGTTGTTGCTGAGCAGTGCTTACACTAAGTCAAAGATGCTTCAGTCAGTTGATTCACTGTCAGCAAACCCAGGTTGATGCAGCACATTTCAAAAAGGCACAGTTCTGTATCAAATGGCTGATATAGGAGTCATATAAATGGCTGGAACTTGACCTCTCATGTATGTAACTGCAAAAAACAGTTACTGACATAATGAAAATAATTATTCAAACTGCCTGAGTCACTTGTTGACAGAGAGGTTAATTCAGCTTATGCACTTTTCTGAGCATAACCTGAACCTAAATAGTGATATAACAAATTAAAACAATTACAGTAGATACATTTCAGGAAACCTGGCTCTATTCTCAGTCCAGAATAGCAGAAGCTTCTTGTTATTTGTAATGACTAAACAAATGAACATCCACAGATCTTTGCAATAAAATCTGTTTTAATTCTCATCTATGTCAGACTTGATGTCTCAAAGAAGTTTAATTCTTTGAACGCTTCTGTGTGAATATAACTAAGATGACAGTCCAGTAAACTCACTGCACTATAACAAAAAAACGATTGCATTAATAATAATTATGCTTCTGATCTATGATTTAGCACTCCACTCCTGAGGAAAAGCAACGGTCATTTGGTTGTACTAAGAGTATATCTACTTGATGTCAGATCTGTGGGAAAATCCTCGGCAGCATTTCAGCTGACCCTCTGATTATAACAGTAAAAGTCTGTAAAAGATTTGATGAAAACATTTGGGTAAAATTCACCAGATCAGTTCAGAGATAATAATAGTAGTACATCAGTAAATCTCAGAACGCTTTATAAGATAGGTATCTTCTGTGCTTCCAGCAAGAGAAACAGCTGGTTTCCAAGTAGTAAGAATCATTGCAGCAGGTCAAAGGAACAAGTTGAAGTTAAACCTGCATCCTCTTTATCTGTTTCTACAGTATTTGTCCCAGATTCTACATGACCCTTTCACAGAGCTCACTGAAACAAACAGCAAAATCTCACTGAGAGAAAAGCTTTGCAGCGAATCATACACACAGATCTTGAGAAAGAACTCTTTGAATCGAGCAACAAACAGAACAGAGCTGGAAGTAAAGTTCTCTATTCCGGCAGAGAATCCTAAATTCATTCATTGACTGTCAACTGTCAAAATGTTTCACCAGTCTTGAATGCCAAAACTCAGGTATTTGCAAAATACCAGTTATGAGCTTTCAGGAATAGTTACTTAGCTAGAGCAAATGTAATTCAGTGAAACACTACTAATTTTACACTTTCATTGGTTCACACTGCAACTGGCTACAGCCTCATGTCATTCTGTTGACTACCATTTTACAAGGTCATGAGCGTGCTCCATTCCTACTGAAGTCTGAGAGAGTTGAGAGTATTTATGCTCTCTCAAGAATGTGTTCCATATGATTTGCAAAAGATGTGTATAGCCTTTTAATAATAAAAGATGTATGTATACTGGTCTATTACCATTATATTCTCAGTAACATGCTCTAGGAACTGGAGATTATATTTCTCTTTTCTTAGCTTGCTGCCTTGCCCTATAACAAATCCTTCCACATTCAATCCAATAACCTAGAAATTTAACCAAAGAATAACGAGAGCTATGATTTAGAAACTGATGGCATAAATGATTTTAGACTATGAACCACAGCACATGACTTTTGTCCCTTAAACAGTTTTGTTCGATAAAATGAAATTATGAACAAGTGACACAGGAGCTTCTTTTTCTCCCTGTTTTCTACTAGAAAACAACCAGCTTAAAGGAAAAAAATATCAATATTGCATTATCTACTTGACAAGAATGCCAGGAAGAAACGGCATGATTTAAGTCCTGAAAATGTCTTGACTTGCAGAATGTTTCATTCCATTTTAGACTCAGTTATCAATGATTCTTCATTCATCATCTAATACTCCATTGTTGATGACTGTGAACATCATCCAACTATGTGCTAAATCACGAAACTGAGTGTACTCTACCCGGTTGGAATTGAGTTAATTTTCTTCATAACAGCCCATATGGTATAGTGTTTTGGATTTGTTACTAAAACAGTGCCAACAACACACCAGTGTTTTATTTATTTGTAAGCAATACTTGTACCGCACTGAAGTTTTCTCTTTTTCCCAGTTTCCCCCCTCAAAGTGTTGGCCAGAAGTGGGCAAAAATTTGGAAAGGATTACAACCTGGACAGCTGACCCAAAACGACCAAAGGGATATAAGGCTGTAAAAAGTCAAGCTTAGATGAAAAATTGAGGAAAGAGGACCTGGGGGTTGCAAACATTGCTCAGAGACTGGGTAGACCTATCTGCCTACTTGTGGGGAATGGTGAATTAATGCATCATTGGTTTAGGTGTTTTCTTTTTCTCCTCATTCTTCTGTTTCCTAAATTTTTTTGTCTCAAACCACAAGTTTTCTCTTTGGGTGGGGGCCAATGACTGAACAGCTGTTGGCTGGGGCCAACTCACCCAATGAGATTTAAAAAATAAATTCACATCTACTACATGGAGACTCCCATACTCTATCAGTCTCCTGCAGCTACTGGTTTTGCAGGACACCGTAGTGCCAATGCTAAAGCCCTGTTTTCCTCCTCTGAGCAGTTCGGAATACTGAGACACTCTGATACCTAGGAAACAAGAGAGTCTCAGAGCTGTATTAAGAACAGCATTGCCTTAGGTGCAATTGTAAAATAAACAGGACTCCTAAGTTCTCTTTAAAGCTTTTAGAGAGATTTAAATATACATTTGAAATGACAGCTGTGGGCATGTAAGTTGGCATTGCTCCTTCTTGAGTGGAAATACACTGTGTTAGTGAGAGATTCACTGACGGGCACAGATAGTTTAATAGAAAATGAACAAGACAACTATCAATTTTCATGTCTGCAATTCTTTTTTACATTGCCATTCCTCATACGACCCCTTGACTTAATGGAACTGGTTACACAAGGCTCTAAGGAAGATGCCACAGCCGTGCTAAGAAATAGTACAATTTCAGCTTCAAATTTTCAGAATGTGTCTGTAATTTTCCAAGGTGTTAGTCCAGATTTTCTCTTTCTACTAAGAAAATCTTACCATTTTACTGTCTAGGTATGAGTAGTTCAAGCTAAGCATACAGCTTCATTTCCTGACCCTAAAAACAATTTCAAATTATCTACTTCACAATGTTTTTAAGTGATCAGAAGTAGTCAGTAATTTTACTATATAGCTTTTCATCTGGCCACACTACTATTTAATTACCAAGGAAAGTAATAGGTTAAATCCGGCACCGGTGGAATACCAAAGAAATTGGGCCTCAAAGTTAGTGACACTAACCTAGTTTAAATGTTGCTGTTGCTCACCTCTGGAAAGGGCATTGCTCAAATTTTTAGTAGATATTTATGGGTATTTAAAATCACTTATTCATATACTGAAATGCAAATTGCTGCTGCCAGGTTACAATAATCATCTCAAAAGCCTGCACTACAGATTGCAAATATTTGTTTCAATTTTGAAAAAACACCTATTAGCAATGGATCCTGTAAGCTGCACTTCAAGTTTTTTGCTGTTGGAATTCCTTTAAAGGTTTACAAATATTTGTGACTTACTGTTGATTTTTTACTTAGTGCCAAAAAAGCTCTGAATGCTTTGCAGATTAAACAAACACAGGCATTTTCCATGTGAGCTTATAACTCAAGTGCAGAGCAATAAATGGAAAGATCAAATGATAGATCACAGGAAATATTAGTATTCCTATTGAGTTCAGCAATAAGTTCAAAATAATGGGCACCATGTACTGATTAAGGTGCCTTTGAGGTAGGCAATATATTTTGCACTAGGAAATGTACTATGCAATGTAGAAAGTACCTCAGAGAAGTGAAAGAGAAAGGGATAATAGCTAATCACACCGCTTGGTTAATCAATTCCAAAAATCTGCTCCACCAATCTTTAACTTTGTCCCAGTTTACTGTTGTTTGAAAAACTGATCAAAAACATCAAATGCAGCAAGTTCTTAATAAACTCCCAAGTCTAAAATTACATTTTCCATTATAGTCTTCTAATTTCCTCAGATTTAAAACACACATTTTGAACATACCTCTAGGAGAAAAAAATAATCACAGATTGCTTTTCTCCTTCTGAAACAACACAGACCACACTCTCAAACTTCCTCTTCGCTCTCCTGTGAACATTTCATTGTAAAGTCACAGAAAATGAACATTTCCCTCCTGAAGCTGATCACAGATTACTTTTCTCAGAGCAATTCTGTACTATTTTCATGCCAGTGGAACCCTCAACAACGCCATGCTGTGAGTTGCTGATTATATATCAGGTATGTTTCACAGCTTGATGATTTCATAACTCAAAGAAGCACTCAACTAGGAAACACATTTCAGTTACACTCCAGACTGTCACAGATGTCCAGACTGGACCCAACAGTTAACCCACACAGAGAAGTCCAGTAACATTACTGAGACTTACAAATCCGAGTAACATGATGATAATTTTTCCATTTGTGTTTTTTTCCAAAACGAAAATATTAATTGCTCCTTTTTGTCAACTTCAGTTTGTGCTGCGTATTTATGCAGTAACTCCTGGGTAAAGATTTTGTGTATATCCAATCTGCGTGCAGTCACTGATATAACTGTTTTCAATCCTACTGTTTTCAACCATGTCTGCAAAACAAGTACATAGTAAAAAGGGAACTAATCATTTTGCCACCAAAAAAAAAAAGGTTCACAGAGCTTGTGGAAAGGTGGTTTCAGTTCTAATAAATAAATGCTTGCTATTGAATTCTTTCGGGCTGAAATGGCTGCTGTAGATTCAATTGTAAAGTGTTTAATTCATAACACTCTTAATTGGTAAAATACTACAATATTCAACAACAGGTAACGTGCATTAACTACTGTGTCTTTTTCAGATTCATGCGGGGATGACAATATTAACCTTCAAAATATCATGTGTATGTTCTTCAGGATCTAAACTGTTCTTCATGATCATCGAAGTATTGGCATTGTTTATTTCTTTGTTTCTCTTGAATTAGATTTGTCAAAACTGCTATTCCCAAAAAGGAGTGGTATCCTAGCAAAATCAGAGAATAATGCTCTGCTATTCCGGGTACTAGTAAACAGCATCACAACCTCTCAGTTTTACAGTGTAGTCTTTTTCCAAAGGTATTTTCAGCTGGCTGTCACCTCTACTGATTTTTTCTTAATTGAAAATTTACTTCAGGAATAACTTAGAAATAGCTTGAAGAGATTTATACATTTTTATTTCTTCACCTTCTTTTAAGAGAAATAACCTAACATAGTAGCATTCTTTGTTATAAAAAAATTAAGCGCCTAATGACTTCTGATAGAACTTTTGACCACAAATGTCATTAATTTCAGCTATCCCCATGCATATTGCACTACATTACAACTGTGCACAGGAGATTATTATCATTTTCGTCTTCAGAACTATTTTAAATGAATATTTTTGTAATTTAATGTCAATCTTAAATCTACTTTTAATCTTAGCAACTTTTCCTATACTTCATTTACTGACAATTTTCTTCTAGTCTGCTTCTAAACTCGCAACTGACTATGAACAAAAAGGCTACTAGTTTTTTTTATTTTTATTATTTCTATTTCTCTCTAGGAATAGTTACCAACAATGCAAAAAGAATGGGACTTCTTATGCAATGAAGAGGAAGAGAAGCCCACATGTAAAACAAACAAACAAACAAAAAACCAACATTGAATATTCAGATACAGATACACAAAGAGGACAATACAAGGAACATCACTAAATGCATCAGTGGAACAGGACTAAGTCCTCACACAATTTCTGTACTAGTACAACAGTGCAAGCACAGGGCTTCAGAAATGTAGAGCACTGCTACAGGAATTTTATATCTGCATAGGCAAAGCCTGTGCAAGACTGTCTAATTGATTCTGAGTATTTGTTGTTGTTTTTATGTACACACCTGCAGAAATTACTTAAACGTATGTATTTGTTTTCAAGTTCAAATAACTAAATGCTACAGACTGAAATACTTCATCCTAGCAGAACTTCCTTTCAGAATGCCTTCTGTCTGTGAAAGCCAGTCTCCAAAGAATTCATTCTAATGAGAGTTTAAAGTAAGAAAATGTCTTCTGGCTTTTAGTACGGCCCAATTTCAAGTCCAATTCCAAAAAATACAGTGCTGAAATACAAAACCTTGGTATGGTGGAACAGCAGGATGAATCTTCTGAAGGCTGTAATTTATTCTTGATGCTAAAGAAACTAACTAACTTTTGTATAATAAAGTAAAATTTCAAGGTTTTGCCATCTTTGAATTAACTATAGCGACAGATAATGAGACATCAAAAGGAAACAGATGCTAACCTCTAACTCGGTACACAGTGAGGGTCCTATGCATGTAGTACAAGAGCATGTATACTATACAAAAACATTTTCAGAGGACATTAAAGCCACATGATTGAACTCCCAAATAAAAAGACACAATTGTTCTAATGCTGCACTCACAACCCTGTCTTGCCCACATATTTATCAAAGCACAATACTATACTCCACTATCACATACAATTTATTATATAAAATCCAAAATTATCAGCGAATTATCTTATAAGTAAATTGCCACCAAAACCATACAAAAGCCAGAAATACATACAAAATAGCTAAACAGTGGCATATTACAGTAATTGGATTGATCTTCTGCCACCATCTGTACAATATCTGAGAGGAAAAATTACGTTCATCCCAGAAAAATATCTCTTCCCATGGCTTCCTGACAGTGTGTTAGTGTTTCTATAGTTCACATAGCTGAGACAGCTGTCTTCTTCAAACTTAGAGCAAATCCTCAAGGAAGATTTCCTTTGATATATTAAATAATCAGGTCATATCAAACCAAATCCTACAGAATATAAAATGGAACACTGTATTCCTTGGCAGTCTGTCAGTGGTATAAGCATTAACATATCAGGGGCTGTGCAGGGTAGGAAAATGAGATGGGAAGAAGAAATGTCCTGAACAGAGAGATTAATGAAAATACATAAACAGGAAACCTAATTACATCTCCTAAATAACTAAAGTATTCATGCCATCCAGAAACAATGTATTATTCAACTATTCCTACTATTAATAATAGTATTCTTCAGTAGAAAGTCCAACTCTAAATCGGTATTTCTGCCCTAATTATGTGTTTATTCTTTGATTAGAGAAGCATTTTTAGCCATAATAGTACATAATTACAAACTTCATTTCCAGCACTTAAAATGTTTCATTTTAGATTTTGCTTACCTCCTATTGAATAAATGTTTTAAAGCCAAAAATAATTTGCCTATTAGAAATTAACAGCTCTATTTCTCTTGGGGAAATTCTGAGTGCCATAAATAGTGAAGGAATCCTAAAAATCAAAGAGGAGAAAAAACTGAGAATTGTAGAGAATTTCCAGCTGAAACCTTAAAGACGCTTTGGCCATTCAATTATATTTTTTATTTTGAGCTTTTTAGGGAGAAATGCATCTGACAGTAAAGCTCAAATGTGTATGTGAACTTGCCAAGAACTGGATTTGATGGTCTACAGCTATGCCTTTCTGTTCAACACTTTTCTACAAATTTACATATGGGGAAGTGGAAGGGTTACAAGCTTACAAGCTTGTGCTAGCTACAAGGCTCTGCTCTTTCCTTATCCTAATTTTCTCTGTCCTTGAGTCTCTTTCATCTTCTCCATTTTTTACCCTTAATTCCATGTTTCAATGGATACTTCCTCTATTCTGCTACTTCCCTAAATAACTTATCTATGGACTTCCATCTCAGCCCAGCAGTTAATAGCAATAAAACTCTTGATAACAAACAAGAATATTTCAAAGGACAATACTATTCTCATTCTTATGACCTTAGGAGAAGATGATTGATAGTATCTTGTCCTTTTTGAACCATAAATTCAAGAAGTGTAAATGACAGTACATTTAGTTCACAGCTTGAAGAAAAATTTTGCGAGCTGAAAGATCGTTAAAAAAAAAAACTACTGAAAGATGAATTCTCCTTTGCCTATGGAAGACAGCAAAGGTAACTACCTGATGTCTGTGTGGTATCTCTGGGGAGAAAGAAACTCAACCATAACTAGATCAGTGTGAGCAATTTCCTTCCTGCATGTTACATAAACAGTAATACTAAAGCAACAATGGTTCTGAGAGGTGTGGCACAGAATTACAACTTGGATGAAACAATGAGCTAACATACCAAGTTCAGATCCTGTTCTGATGTACTGTTGTGACTTACACATTACTCACCTTGTTTTTGCTAAAATAGTCAGTGGACAGATTCACTCTATTTCATTATTCTGTTTGGCATCACAAAAATTATTTAAAGAAACCTAAACCGTTTATGCACCATAAAACTACTGAATAAACTCAAAAGATTACTTCAAGAGAGAACAGTTTTAATTTGGAAGAATAAATGAAGGGCTTTTTGATACAGCCCTTGGGGGGTTTTGCTTCTTGTCTGTGGGGATAAAAAAAGTAACAATCAAAAGTGTCTGAATAAATTACCGGTTTTGATTACGTGTTGCCTTCTCTCCCCAAGCATTAATACACTTTATAATAGAACGCATACATAAAAAAGGACACGCAAAAGTCTTTACAGAGTGCAACAGGATCTTTTTCCCCCTTTTTTCTGTGTTTGGAATAAAATTAATTTCTTAATGTTTTGGAATATTCCGCCTCTTTTCTGGCATTCTCTGAAGTCTGTTCAATGCTGGAATTTTCAAGGAAAAGTGTAAAACCAAGGACTGCACAAGTTATTTCATAATTTGGCTTACATCTGAGAAGTCAGTGAATGGTTAATAATTAGGATTAGGAAATAAGGCAATTTTATTACAAAAATTATCACATATTCAAACCACAATTTATCATTGGAGTTTATAAATGAGATATTCCATCCTGTCTAAAGTTGTAGCTTATTAGTAGATTGCACCTTTCCCACTTAATTTTTTCATCAGCTTGCTGCTACATCATGGTTCTGCTAACCTCTCTAGAATCCGATACATTCTCCTTCACTCTCTAGCAGTTGCTTCGTAAAAAAGTGTTTTCCTCTGAAGAAAGCACTCTAAACATAGCTGTAGTGGAGACTCATTGTAAAGGTACTGTGCAGCAGAGTATATCTCTCTGAAATCACTATCTGTCCAATAATGCCACTCTTCCCAAAAAATACTTGTAAAGAAACCTTCACATAAGCTGACTTCAGCGTTGTCCCCATTGTAATTCATAAACTGTCATGAATAGATTTTTAAACAGGTTAGAGTATCACAGCTCATCTGCTGACAAATGCCAACAAGGGAGAAGGGTAAGTAATTCACACAGGGGGAAATCTTTGGTCACACAACTGAGTTTAGAAATTCCCTACTACCCTGCACTAAGTCTCATGTGAGCCATGCCATTCTCAAACCTTTAAGTTGCTGTTTCCATTGAAGTAAATTCTGTTCAATCACTGTGTTAAACTGGCTGATGATTAAGTGCCAATTAACTGCTGTTAAGAATCATATGATCTAATCTCGTGATTTTATAAGAAGTGTTAATCAATCCTAAATTATTGCTAAATCAAGGCTTTTTAGAAATCTGTACACAGCTTGTCTGAACTGCATACACTACAATTCATCTAGTGCCTATGAATGAACAAATAGTTAGGGTCTGTCATCAGTGATATCTATCTATGGAACATAGATTCCTTGAGTACAAACACCTGCATACAGGAATTATATCTTGTGAGGGTGGTAGCATAGGAAAATTCTACCATCAAGACTTCATGACATTATTTACATTTTAATTGGAAATCTAACTCAGTAGATGGTTTTCTAATATTCTGGTATTTTTCTACACCCTAATAAGAACCTGAAAAGCATGCATCCAGTAAAATGACTTGTTTAAAAATGTACTCTTAAAATACATGGTATGCCTAGTAGACACATCTCACATCTCCTATAGTAAAAGATGAAGGTCCTGTTCTGCAGCTGACCCTGTGTTCAGACTATTCAATCTTTCATCACTAGAATGAGCTTAGTAACATGCGTATACTCTACATACTAACTATATATAGATCTTGTTATAAACAGAAACAGAGAAAGCAGAGACAGCATTTCAAAGGGTAAGGTACTTCATTTGCAAGACACGGCAATGATGTGAAATGATGATTTGGTGAATAAAACCAGTCACAACTGAAGACTGCAAGTTACAAGCCCTGACATGGCTAATGAGATGGTGAAGGATAGAAGAAAAGCAGAAGATTGGTGCATGTGCTATAACTGTCTCTGGGCACACCATACTGAGTTGATGCCAAACATAAATATGGGAGGTAAATACTCAGGGCTTTATTCCATAAATGAGTCAAAATGATCAACCACTTATTCAGAGCAAATAGGGTGTTAGCATATCTCCTGTATAACGACAATAGCAGAAAGAGTTGTCTATTTTATGCCTAAAGACTTAGAAGTGTTCTGTGGAGCCCAGAGGAAATTCCCAAGGGCAGCACTGAATCCTTTCTATGCACAAATACAGCAAGAGCAGCAGTACTGCAGGCTCTCCCTGATGGTTCTTCTCAGATATCTCTGTTCTGAGCTACTGAATAAAGGTTAATGTATGAGCCATCTTTAGGACACTTACTTAAACTGTCTACACTGCAACTGAGAGGTGAGATCACAGTTCCTGCTAATATCCCAAACCTCTCAGAACTACCTAGAATAGGTGACTAGAAGAACGGCTGTGGCAGCACAGTCTTCAACATGGAATAATTAAAACTTTTGTGTAACGACTGCAAAGCATTTAAAAGTAAGAAAAATTATCAAAACTTGCATCATTGGAGCTCTAGGGAAATTGGCAGTTAGATATCTTTACAAGTAGCAGTTACACCTACAGATTTTGGTTTTCATGGGCCCACAATAGGGCATCTACGTTAATGGTTTAGTTCAAATCAGTGGTATTATGCTTTTGAAGAAGTATCCCTACTGTAGTCACTTTTTACAGTGTTTTACTTTGAATCATGTAACAGTCTTCAAGCTTATAAAATGGACTTTTTTCTTGATTAAAATAAACTGGGAAATGTACTTCAGAAAGTCGCCTATCTTACTATAGGAGAAAATGAACAATCAGCTACTGGAACCAGACTAAAGTTGTTGGATGTAAAAGAATTCTGCAATTTGTATGGCAGTAAGCCTGTTTTCCTCTAAAGAAAGACCTTCTTTTTTTCCTTTTTTTTTTTTTTGAAACTATTTGCATATATAAATACAGAGAACAGAGGACAAGCATTCAGCTACCATTAGGATTCCGCTCATTAATAACTAGCAATGATGACTCGCCATTTTTATAACATATTGCTCCCTGCGTTCATTCTCTAAGAAGAAAGTCCACAAATCCAAGTCCAAAAATTATAAAAATTGAGAACAGCAATGTAAATAGCTCAGGAACTATCATTCCTCTCCATATAGTGCTCCCTCTTCCTAGTCATGCAATTAGAAGTTATTTTGTTTCTGAAGAGTTCTGCTTTATTTTTCCAAATAAATGACTATAGTAAGAGCATTGCAAGGCTGCAAACAAAGACTGTGTAGAAGCACACAAAAACAAAATATATGAATGTAATATGTTTACATTATCTGAGAATAATTCTTCATAGTACTGAAAAGAATAAAGTTATGTATTCTAGATACACATAGGGATTCAATGGTGGTGACTGGCTTGTTATGACACTAATTGCAGTGGCAACATCTTTATTGTTTGAAAATGGATTATGTAGTCAAATACAAAACTGCAAAAATACCTAGGATATTCCAATTTCAAAATACGTTAGCTAAAACTCAGGCTCCTTAAGGAATAGAAAGCTTCAGTATAAGTGAAAGAAGATTTTAATGTGTTCATAAAAAATTACAAGTATGTTAATAACTTCACTGGAGAATCTGCATTATGGTTATAGATGGAATTGTTGAAAAAATGAAATGGAAGTGGTTATAAACTTTGGGGCATGATAAAAAAAAGTAATCTTCCAATGCTTATGCAGCTAACAGAGGAATTCTGAGACTGTACCATTGATCATATGGTATTTCAATTACCCTGAAACTGATGTTACAGAGAATTGTGGAATATCTTAGGCAGGTTCATGAAAAAAACTGTTTTCCTGCCATAGTCGATTGACTATCAAGAAGATCAGGTAGCACTTTGAATTCAGGTCTTGAATGTGGCATAATAAAAAGAGGATGTTGGGGAAGATCAGGCATCCAGTCAGTGTCCAGATAATCATATTTTAAGTTACTTGCACACAAAGAATGAAATTCCTTTGCCTTTCTAAATGCAATTAGAAGAAAAATAATTGAGAAACAGGCGCTTAACTGTGGGAAATCTTCTAAAAGAAAAGAGGAATATGAATGAGAGAAGTGTGATGTTACCTCCACAAGGAATACTTATTAATAGTAAAGTGTTGCATTTGGACAACTAGAACAAGGTGTATTCTTGTGGGAAGAAACAAGCTCCTGCTTCCTTACTTCAGCCATGCTACCTCCTTCTGACTATTGGATGCATCCCCCATAATGGAAGAATCTGAATTTTGCAGCAAAAAGAAGTGAGCAGACAGCATTACAAATTATTAAAAGGGATATTTTCTTACTCTAAGTGACTTCATCTTAATTGTACATTCCCTTAGCAATTTTTGGCACTTAACTATATTATGACTAGGGTGCCCGATCATGGGAGAAGATGCTAAGTATGTCCTAAATCCTGTACTTTTATTCCAAGCCACTTCTGTTTCAATTTAGAATAGTGCATCTGTCCTAGAAAAAAAGAACAGACTCAGAATCTTCTGTTCCAAATGTCTCCTCTGAACTAACATGATTCCTAAAGAAAATCTGAAGGGTCAAGATGATACCGAATCTTTCCAGGCATCTTCTCACAATACTTTCATTGGCATCTGTAATGTCCAGGCTTATGTGCTTCCTCTTTGTATCAACTAAACTCACTCCCTTTTTTTTTTTTTTTTTTTTTTTTTCCCCTTCCCATCTACTACTTTTCTCCCTATGTGATTAATAAAGCCACATCACCAAGCCTGAGCAGTACATGTACAGGAATGTGTCTTGAAACTCCAGAGAAAACACAAGGAAAGTAGGAGGTGCATAAAGTGAAGAATGAGCAAGAAAGGAGGAAAAATACAGCAGGGATGAACTGATCCTTTCCACATCAATGAGCTTTTATTGTGGTGGAAATGGTGTTGCTACCTAGTGGAATTATACTAATAGCTTAGGGTTAATGCAGAAAATAAAAACACAACACACTTGAAACAGAAAGGGACGATTTGACAGGCCAATGAAACGAAAAATGAAAAGCACTTTTAGAACAGAAAGGCATCAGTAGGTTATAACAGGCCATAACACAAATGCTTCTGTTGCTGCCTTGTTTTTTCAATAAGCTGTACAGATTTTACCTGCTAGACTTCAAAGGCACTGTCTATATCTCCCTTTAAGATTGATGCTAAATTTGAGAAGTGTAAGGTCTGAGATTTGATATATGTGAAAAATGTTATCCCTCTGATAGCCCTATCTTTTACTGATACTCTATGTAAGTACATTCAGGACTTCACCCATCTAGTTCCTTTTTGTATCTATTATTTGGATAGATTTCAAGAAGGAAAACCAACAGTCTTAAAGGGAATAAAGCATGTAGCAATACAACATAATTGTGATTTCCTCTCTTTAGTTGTAGCACAAACCACCATACTGACGATACGCAAGTACTAGTTAATTCTGTCTCATCTTTTATTACTGTGCAAATATGATATGCAAGAAAAACAGTTACGTTGTTATTCCTGCAGGCTGACTTGAAACAAACTCTATTTAATAAAAAAAAAAAAAGTTAAAGTAAAATTAATTTCTAAAGCAAATGCTATTATTAAGCCACTAACGTCAGATAGGAATGCTCATTAATATGTTACAGAACTTTGTATAATGCTGACACAATTATCTGAAGAAATCTTTCACGTGGCATACGTTACCTTTTGCTGTGCATATGGATGTATTTAAGAGTTTAGATACTTTAAATAAGGAATGAGATTCTATTATTTCACATCATATTCCACTGAGGCTCCTCTACATTACGAAAAACGTGTTTCTGTAGTGATATAAGCCTATGAGCAATTCAAAGATAGCTCTCAGATATTAAACAGTTCCTTGAAAAGTCATACTGATTTACAGAAAACCTACAGATTGAGGCCCTATAACATTTTATCTGGTAAAATACTGCTTTAAGCTCAATGTGACCTCTGTAATATGGTAACAAATAGCAGGGAGAACTCATAACGAATGACGCTATTTCATGCAATTGTACTTCAAAAACATTGCAGTTTTCTATTACAATTCTGTACTTAGAATCAGTAAGTGAAAGTTTGAATGAAGACAGAGATACGATACCAGAAGGAACATGCTACAAATAAAATCATTAACATCACAGAAGCTCCTAGAACTATGTGGAAATTGACTGGATGCCTGCAATGAAGTTTCTTAAAACACAATCTAGCAGCCACTTAGTTATCTTTATTCATTTGACTTTCTGGTGTTCCCGGTCCAAAATAGACTTCTTTCCTCTCTTTCAACTATGCAAAAAGAAATTGCTGGGAACAGCTCTAGGGCACGTGCTGGGATATTTAAGATTTAAGCGTGTAAGTACTGAAAAACTGAATGACCAAAAAACAACTGCTAAGGCAGCATGTCCTTGGGAGCAACGACTTGTGATTTTGGATAACTAAATTGAAATACTCTTAAGAGGGCTTGATTTTCCAGTTATAGGTCCTCAACACTGCGTGGTAAGAATCACAGCTCTATCCCATCTTTCAGTATGATGGAACTGGAAAAAATGGTCATTTCTGAAAAATGAACTCTTCAATAAACTGTAGAAATTTAGGCCTCAACTCTGTAAAATTTGTTACCGCTCTTCCTAACAAATGACTATTGTGTAGAGAATCTTGAAAAATCACAGATTGCTCTCCTTTGAGGTGATTTTACTAACTTAGTTTTGAACAGAAACACAACTCAAAATTCATTACAAAACTTCCACCTCCTTCAATGATCATTAGAAATGGCCTTGATCCCTTCAAGAAAGTATCACCTCATGAATTACTGTGACTGTTCCACCTGAGCTTATCTGGTATCAAATTAGAGATGGAAAAGGCTTGTTTTTTAAAGCAAAGCTTTTTCGAAAGTATCTCCTTGAAGGTGTGCCATGGTTTTGATTTTTATTATTGGTATTCCACATCATAACACCATGTAATGCACTGGGACTTAAAGAGTTAATGCTGCAGTTCCATGGATTGTTGATAGCTCTGGGTACTTGGTCCCAGAAGAGAAGGATGAACTACACCTCCTAGAAGACTTCATTTTTCCATTTCCATTTTCCATTCAGGGGGAAAGATAACACTGATCATGAGTCATGGGATTGTCTCTCTTTCTGCTCGTCTCTGCTGCGTGCACTCCCTAGCTGTCTCACCTACAGCATTAGAGTAAGGCCTTCGGTTTGGATACTCCCTCTAAGTTATTTGATTTATTAGCTTCAGTTCCAATTATATTGCAGTATATTGAGTTCTCTCAAATTCCACTATCATCCACTATCAATTCCAGTATGATTAATTTTGTAAATTAAGATTTTCTCATTAGATTGTTACTGCCATTTTCCTCCTCTGGGCCTATCTTCCCCTTTCCTCCTTTCCCAGAGCATGGATCTGTGGTCCCTCTGCCCCATTAGTCACAGAACTATGCTGAAGCAGGCCAGAACTGATGACAAGGTGGCACAGATACTTGTAAGAAATGTATTTCTCCCATGACATCCTTATAACAAAGCTGAGGAAGTGTGGGACAGATGAGTGGACAGTGAGGTGGGTTGAGAACTGGCTGACTGGCAGAGCACAGAGGGTTGTCATTGGTTGTGCAGAGTCCGGTTGGAGACCTGTAACTAGCTGTGTTCCTCAGGGGTTTGTGTTGGGTCCTGTCTTGTTCATCATCTTCATCAATGACCTTGATGAGGGGATAGTGGCCACCCTCAGCAAGTTTGCTGATGATACAAAGTTGGGAGTTGGCTGACACACGCCTGAAGGCTGTGCTGCCATTCAGCGAGACCTGGACAGGCTGGAGAGCTGGGTGGTAAGAAACCAGATGAGGTTTAACAAAAGCAAGTGTGGAGTCTTGCACCTACGGAGGAATAATTGCATGCAGTGGTACAGGTTGGGGGATGACCTGCTGGAGAGGAGCTCTGCAGAGAGGGACCTGGGTGTCCTGGTGGACGACAGGTTGGCCATGAGCCAGCAGTGTGCCCTTGTGGCCAAAAAGGCCAATGGCATTCTGGGCTGCATTAAAAAGAGCGTGGCCAGCAGGTCGAGGGAGGTGATCCTCCCCCTCTACTCTGCCCTGGTAAGGCCTCCTCTGGAGTACTGTGTCCAGTTCTGGGCTCCCCAGTACAAAAAAGACAGGGATCTCTTGGAAAGAGTCCAGCGGAGGGCCACAAAGATGGTGAAGGGCCTGGAGCATCTCCCCTATGAAGAAAGACTAAGTGAACTGGGTCTGTTTAGCCCTGAGAAAAGAAAACTGAGAGGGGACCTGATCCAGGTCTATAAATATCTAAGGTGTGGGGGGCAAAGTGGCGAGGCCAGACTCTTTTCAGCAGTGTGTGGAGACAGGACAAGGGGAAACGGCCAGAAACTGGAGCATAGGAAGTTCCGCACCAATGTGCGCAAGAACTTCTTTACGGTGAGGTGACGGAGCACTGGAACAGGCTGCCCAGGGAGGTTGTGGAGTCTCCTTCTCTGGAGATATTCAAGACCCGCCTGGACACCCACCTGTGCAACCTGGTGTAGGGAACCTGCTTTGGCAGGGGGGTTGGACTCGGTGATCTCTGGAGGTCCCTTCCAACCCCTATGATTCTGTGATTCTGTATTAAAAACAAAAAAAAAACAAGATAATGTCAGAGAGCCTCCTGCTTCACATTGCTTCTAACGTAGAAAATAAATTTAAAAAACCTTAAAATAAAAAGCCTGTACAACATGTATGGCAAGGACAGAAAAATTAGTACTGCAGTTCTTCTGACCTCTCACTTACTGGCAAGAAAGAAAAGATCCAGTTGTTCTAGTTGTCCCTTGGGAATTCATACCTCTAGGCAGGACTACTTGGAGGAGAGACTGCTCTCCAGCCATATTTCAAGCAGCTGCTCTTCAGAGTTAATGCCTCACACCATTTTGCATCCCGTTTCTGCAATAAAAAGATCTCCTCTAGGAACCCAGAATAAAACGCATAAAATACAACCCTTTAAAGATAATTTGGAAAGAGCAGATGTGTTGTATGTGTCTCACAGTTACTATAAAGATGACCAAAGAATGTTGCAACACAGATAGCTTTCTACTCACAAAAGTGACTGCAGTAGTTCAAGGGAAATCAGGAAACTGGACTGCTAACTGCAGCAGGACTCATTCCACACTATTTTTTTTTCCTCTACAAAGCATTAACTTTACCTTACCAAGCAGGCTTCCACTGATACAATACAACTAATAGGACTTTATAGCTGAGTGAATTTGAATGTCACAACAATATAGATTACAAAAACCTTGATACTGACCTCCTTTTGGAAAATTCTCAGGTAAGCAAGGGGGCTGGGGTTGAAAATGAGTGTGGTTTTTAAGTTATGTTGCAATTACTGCCCATCTTAAGTTGTTTCCTGATAATTCCTTCCTGGGATTTTGCATCTTCAGTAACGCAAATTACTACATAATTAAAGATGCAACAAGCATGTGACTGGAATCTCTTTTGGAGACCAAAGGTGAGGAGCAATGCAGCAGACATCAAAATGCACATGTCTGGTCTGTGTAAGTTTTGAAGTTCTATGGATGAACTTGAATCTTAATCGAAAAAACTGAAGTTACTGGTCTTCTGCTGGTGATTCTTCTTGACTATCAGACTTCTATTCTTCCATGTGTAATGAATGAGCACATGCTAAAATAACTGGTTTCAGAGTAAAGAAAGCAAGCAAGACTACTTAAAATATAACAGGCTACGATAACTGTTACCATAAATGCTGTTTGTTTTCAGGTATGAGAAGTGTTCTTAAAAGCAGAAGTGAAAATGAAGGTCCCTTAGTTTCATTCCTGCACACACAGTAATAGAACAAATGGACAAAAAGATAGAGAAGTAAACAATTCACACCTGCCAGATTTCAGCACTGTTTCGCAGCTTGCTATCCGTGGACATTGTCCTCAGTGCCACACCACCTTGCTCCATTTGGTGCAAAATAACCCGACCAAAAGCTGAAAAACAGTGTAATTGAAATTCTAGCAATGACTACCCTACATGCCCCCAGTGCCACCAGTCTTTCAAGCAGGGGATAAAAAGAAAGTAGAGCGAAGTCTTTTATCTGTAACATTGTCTCTCTCTCCAGATCAGTATGCATGCAGAAGCACATTCACAGGAGTCTCAGCCAGGATTTAGGAAGTAAGTAGCAAGCCAGCTGAATGCCTCCAGCACTTAGAAATCTGAATAGATCAGACGCTTGCCTTTAATACAGATGCACACACCAGTATAAGTGAAGTACAAATTTGCCACCGGGGCAACCACCTTCAATAAGTGGTGTGGTTTCCTTCTCCTCCCTTGATTTCCAGAGACAAAAATTCTACACCCTACTTGCCTTGCATACATTTTTAAAGGCATGCATCTCTCTCCCATCTTTCCTCCTGACTCCTACTATGCTCACTTCCAAGAATTTTAACAGAGGAACATAGAAGTTAAAAAATGTATTTATATGTCTTAACAAGAAGCTAAAGTTAACATCACCTTATACCATCCTGACATTAAGCAAGTGAGTTATCATTCCCATGCTTTAAAATTCTTCTCCACATCAGCTTTAAAAATGGAAAAGGAGGTCACATACTGATAGTATGTAACCTCATACTCTTCGGAAAAAATGGAATGAAGTGAAAGACAATAAAAGAGACTGGCAGCTACAGCTTGTCACTCACGCTCTGTGGTCATATTCTTGCAGATTACAGATGCACACTAGTCAAAGCCCTCATTTATTAGTTATTTGTTCTAATTACCCCAGGTTTCTAAAATGCTCAAATGATGTATAAATTCATTTCAGAACTCTAAGCCTTAAAAATGGGCCTAAGATTTTTATATTTTTTTTTCTTTGTAATGAAGTCTTTGCATTTTCATGCAAGTTTCAATCTCCCATAACCCCTGGAGTGGATTAAAATGTCAGTCTTATAGATCGAACTGTAGGAATCTTTCGGAGGTCAGGAACTTCAGAATCCAGCTTTGGCATAACTTTATGAAGGAGACATTTGTTCCATCAAATGTTACTTTAATTTACTTGATATAAGTAAATATTTGCTTGATTTATTTTATTTATTGATTTAATTCACTTAATAGAGGAGAGGAAGAACAAGATTTTGGCAGTATAAGGGAAGAAAACTCCTTACAATATTTAAATTGCAAGGATTTATGATTCAGAAGCACAAATCAGTTCTGAACAAGTAGAACAAGACTGAAATGACTTGAACAACGACTGCAGCAAGGAAAGTCTCAAGGTTCAACATCAAGCTCAAAATGGCAGCTTTAAATCAGCATAACACTACAATTCCATTCAAGGCTGTCACGGGTTATCTCTGGATACAAGTCCGTGACAGGGGGGCACAGGCCCCGGAAAAAAAAACGGA